>JAVHYY010000059.1:50000-97500 GCA_035221665.1 Okamejei kenojei | reverse complement strand
CCTCTTAAATATGGCCAACAAACTGGCCTCAACTACCTTCTGTGGTAGAGAATTCCAGAGATTCACCACTCTCTGTGTGAAAAATGTTTTTCCCATCTCGGTCCTAAAAGATTTCCCCCTTATACTTAACCTGTGACCCCTTGTTCTGGACTTCCCCAACATCGGGAACAATCTTCCTGCATCTAGCCTGTCCAATCCCTTAATAATTTTGTAAGTCTCTATAAGATCCCCCCTCAATCTTCTAAATTCTAGCGAGTACAAGCCGAGTCTATCCAGTCTTTCGTCATATGAAAGTCCTGACATCCCAGGAATCAGTCTGGTGAACCTTCTCTGTACCCCCTCTAAGGCAAGAATGTCTTTCCTCAGATTAGGAGACCAAAACTGTACGCAATACTCCAGGTGTGGCCTCACCAAGACCCTGTACAACTGCAGTAGAACCTCCCTGCTCTTATACTCAAATCCTTTTGCTATGAATGCCAACATACCATTCGCTTTCTTCACAGCCTGCTCCACCTGCATGCCTACTTTCAATGACTGGTGTACCATGACACCCAGGTCTCGTTGCGTCTCCCCTTTTCCTAATCGGCCATTAATCGGGTCCAAATATTTAGAGGGATATGGGCCAAATGCAGGAAGATAGGTCCAGGTAGTATGCCAATTGTGTCATCATGGACAATAGACAATAGGTGCAGGAGTAGGCCATTTGTCCCTTCGAGCCAGCACCGCCATTCAATGTGATCATGGCTGATCATCCACAATCAGTACCCCGTTCCTGCCTTCTCCCCGTATCCCCTGACTCCGCTATCTTTAAGAGCCCTATCTAGCTCTCTCTTGAAAGTATCCAGAGAACCGGCCTCCACCGCCCTCTGAGGCAGCGAATTCCACAGACTCACCACTCTGTGAGAAAACAGCGGGTTCTTGGGCACGTTGGTTCACGGTGACTTGTGTTGCCGTTTCTGTCTAATCGGCGTTTCTGGCGGAATGATCTAGCAGCCGTGGACTTGTGCTCTGTAACGCTCTGTGCAAGTTCCCTATAGTTACCTGGTGTTGACGGTGGTTTAACAGCCCAACGTGTTCTCCCTGCCCACCCTGTACGCCCTGCAGCTGTCAATAACACACCTACCCCACCAAGGCCTCGTTAGCCAAATCCATTCTGGGGCTTGTTATTTTTTTGAATTTTTGCAAAAAAAATGCAATTTGCCACAAAGGGGCAATTCATGGCAAAAACCATCTGGAAAATACAAACTGCAGCGTTCCTTCCAAATATACACCGTGAAACAAAAAACCTCCACTCACGAAGGTCTGAATACTATTGTATCACAGTCATAGATTGGTGACTACATTCTGTCGCTCTGCAAAGTCGTACTGCCTTTGATCAGGAACAGTATTACAATATAAGAAGGGTCTCGACCCGAAACGTCACCCATTCCTTCTCTCCAAAGACCCATGTTTGACCCTGACTGCGGGTGCTGTCCGAACGGAGTTTGCACGTTCTCCCCGTGACCTGCGTGGGTTTTCTCCAGGGGCTCTGGTTTCCTCCCACACTCCACAGATGTACAAGTTTGTAGGTTAATTGGCTTGGTATAAGTGTAAATTATCCCTTGTGTGTGTCTTCTTAGGCCCCCCTCGGTCATGGCTGGCCATGGGGGTCTCCAGGGTTGGAGGACGCCTGTGCGTGACTTTGTTTAACGTGGGGTGACTGGTGCACAGACAGCCACCCCACGGTCCTTGACAGATCTGGGTCAGGATCCAGTGGCATGGAGTCCAAGACGGCCGGAGACCCTTTTCTGCCGCAGCCTTCATCCGCCTTCCCAGCCGTTGTGACGCTCCACTAAGGTCAGCCATCGTCCTCCGCCTGTTCCACCGTTGAGGTCTTGGTTGGATTGCTCTTTGTCAGAGACCTCCCCCTCGACCTGACCGCCATGGGTGGCCCTACCAGGAGCGTAGCTCCAGACGGCATCGCTCTCAGGATCTCAGGGCCACACAAGCTTCTCCACCACGACAAGGTGACACTCCACGAAGAAGTTAGTGTGTGTAGGATAGTTTAAGTGTGTGGGGATCGCTGGTCGACTCGACACTCGATGGGCCGAAGGGCCTGTTTCCGTGCTGTATCTCTAAATTAAACAAAAATAAATCTGCAGTTCTTGTTTCTACTCTTTGATTCTGTATCGCCAGGTCCAAACATTATTCTTTCTAAACTTCTTATGCCATGATTAGTGATGGTGGAAATCTTATCCTCATCATAATGGGCATAAAACCTCTCCCCACACTACAAGTTTTAGCTGGTAGACTAAAATGCTGGAGAAACTCAGTGGGCGAGGCAGCATCTATGGAGCGAAGGAATAGGTTTTGGGTCGAGACCCTTCTTCGTTCTTTAAAATACATTTAAAACCCTGTCCCACTGTATGAGTTCATTCGTGCTCTCCCGAATTTAAAAAAAAACAAACTCGTGGTAAGCACGGAGAATGAACGTACGTACGAGCTCGGGGACGTCTCTTAGCGGCTCGTAACGCTAACGGCAGGTACTCGGGGAAAGGCGGGAAGCTCGGGAAGACTCGTGAAGATTTTTCAACATGTTAAAAAATGTCCACGAGAGCCCCGAGGACCGACGATCGGCCATTACCGTAAATCTCCGAGTTCAAATCAGGGGAAACTTGGGAGAGCTCTTGGAATGAACTCGTACAGTGGGACAGGGCTACTGCTCCAGCATTTTGTGCCTGTCTAAAGATTTAATATACTTAGCTCAGCCAAACCTCAAGAAAAAAATACGCTGAGGTGAAATAAAAAAATAATTAATATTTTGCGGAATGATAAAATTCCAGTGTTCAGAAAATTCCGAGGCAGGTTTGGCTTACCTAAGTATATTAGATGTTTAGTCAGGCACAAAATGCTGCAATCAATGTCTTTTAAAGACTGAAGAAGGGTCTCGACCTGAAACGTCACCCATTCCTTCTCTCCACAGATGCTGCCTGTCCCGCTGAGTTACTCCAGCATTTTTGTCTACCTTCGATTTCTCCAGCATCTGCAGTTCTTTCCTAAACAACTTTTTGGCTGAAACATTTTAACATTAAGAGTTAAAGTTATCCCTAGTTCAATAGCGATCGCGTGTCTCTAGTCTGTCCACGGTCGGTGCTCCACAAGGCCAATTAATGCCTTACCCAATTACTGAAATTCACCTTGAATAAGTCTATGTAATTAAATGATTTACCAGGAGAAAGTCGAGAGAAACATTCCGTTCAGAATACATAGCTTGTAGCAAAATATATACCCAAAACACAGCTTTGAAGTTGCTCAGACTTGCACCCATTTCTACAATTACATGGGTATCAAATCGCATGTCTTTCTACTGCAATATTTCCTTTCATTTTCACTAATTCGTGGGATGTTAGCATTTATCCTTAGGGCAAGAGAGAGTCGACACAAAAGCCTTTTTTTAATCAGGTTACTAGCCGTAAAATTTAAACATATTTACAGATTACACGAGAGACCTCTGTGACCCACAAATCCATGCGAGTGGCTCACTACGCTGACTTGCTGCGGGAATACCAACAGGATCTTCCTCGGAATTTTCTGAACACTGGAATTTTATCATTCCGCAAAATATGAATTCTTTTTTTGTTATTTCCGCTCAGCGTGTTTTTTTCTTGAGGTTTGGCTTATCTACGCGTATTAAATGTTTAGACAGGCACAAAATGCTGGAGTAAATGTCTTTTAAAGACTGAAGAAGGGTCTCGACCCGAAACGCCACCCATCCCTTCTCTCCACAGATGCTGCCTGTTCCGCTGAGTTACTCCAGCATCTTGCGCCTATCTTCGGCCTAAACCAGCATCTGCAGTTCCTTCCGACATACATTAAATGTTTCATTGGCCATGAGGGTCACGGTGGCGCAGCGGTAGAGTTGCTGCTTTACCGCACTTGCAGCGCCGGAGACCCGGGTTCCATCCCGACTACGGGCGCTGCCTGTACGGAGTTTGCACGTTCTCCACGTGACCGCGTGGGTTTTCTCCGAGATCTATCGGTTTCCTCCCACACTCCAAAGACGTGCGGGTTTGTAGGTTAATTGGCCTGGTGTCAATGTAAATTGTCCCTAGTGTGTGCGTGTAGGGTAGTGTCAGTGTGCGGGGATCGCCGGTCGGCACGGACTAGGTGGGCCGAAGGGCCTGTTTCCATGCTGTATCTCTAAACTAAACTTAGCTATACTAAACATTATTAATATTAGAGCATCTCAGCACAAAGTGCTGGAGTAACTCAGCAGGACAGGCGGCATATCTGGAGAGAAGGATGGGTGACGTTTTGGAATAAGGACCACGACCCGAAACATCACCCATTCCTTCTCCCCCTTTGCTCCACCTATTGTACTTGTGTTTGACCTGACTTTTCACGAGTAGTAGCTCTAAACAATAACCAAACATCTGTAGCCTCCTTTTGCTCTGGTATTATATTTAATTCACATGTTTAATGGTTTATGTATCATTCCCTGTATGTCATTGTCACTTGCGGGCGGAGCACCAGAGCAAATTCCTTGTATGTGAATACTTGGCCAATAAACTTAGTCATTCATTCATTGTTTTTATGAATGGTTTTATCAGGTCTGTTTGGATAGACAATAGACAATAGACAATAGACAATAGGTGCAGGAATAGGCCATTTGGCCCTTTGAGCCAGCACTGCCATTCAATGTGATCATGGCTAATCATTCCCAATCAGTACCCCGTTCCTGCCTTCTCCCTGTATCCCCTGACTCCGGTATTTTTAAGAGCCCTATCTAGCTCTCTCTTGAAAGTATCCAGAGAACTGGCCTCCACCGCCCTCTGAGGCAGAGAATTCCACAGACTCACAACTCTCTGTGAGAAAAAGTGTTTCCTCGTCTCCGTTCTAAATGGCTTACCCCTTATTCTTAAACTGTGGCCCCTGGTTCTGGATAGCTTGCAAAACAAATCTGTTGACTGTACCTCGGTACACATGACATTAATAAACCTGCTTAAACCTAAACACATTAGGTTTGGAAGGGTTTACAAAAGTGTGTAGATGCTGATGTTAGCTAAAGATGTTTGGTTTAAGGTGCGAGCGTTGGGTAAGTGAGTGACTGTAACGTTATATGATTTATTCCGATATGAAAGATCACGCACTGCCCAGGCTAACAGCGCAGTGGCTGTTCTGAATAATATTCCCATTCTTTACGACTTACTGTCACAGAATATCAGCAACATTTGTGAGAATTTATATTTCCGGAGTGCCCCAGCTGACACAGCTACACGTTCCCACCCTTTGTACAATGCAGTTACGACTGACAAAGTGAAACCTTTCTCACACATTAAAATGAAACATAACCATATTCTCTGTTCCTGTTGATGTAGAGAGTAATAAATAATCTCTCACAAATCCAACAGAATTCATCATTAAGCAAAACGTCAAGGATGGCTTTCACTTTCGCAATGTTATTTGAATTTACTGGGAATGGTCGGCAAGAGCTGGTGGAATTCCGCGGGGGGGGGAGCATCTGTTTCTTTTGTGATTAGAAATGTTCTTCTTAGGTCCCCCCACCCTTAGTCATGGCTGACCATGGGTGTCTCCAGTCTGAAGAAGGGTCTCGGCCCGAAACGTCACCTATTCCTTCGCTCCTCAGATGCTGCCTCACCCGCCGAGTTTCTCCAGCATTTTTGTCTCCCTTCCATTTTTCCAGCATCTGCAGTTTCTTCTTAAACATGGGTGTCTCCAGGGTTGGAGGACGCCTGTGCGTGACTTTGTTTAACGTGGGGAGACCGGTGCACAGACAGCCACCCCACGGTCCTTGACAGATCTGGGTCAGGATCCAGTGGCATGGAGTCCAAGACGACCGGAGACCCTTTTCTGCCGCAGCCTTCATCCACCTTCCCAGCCGTTGTGACGCTCCACTAAGGTCAGCCATCGTCCTCCGCCTGTTCCACCGTTGAGGTCTTGGTTGGATTGCACTTTGTCAGAGACCTCCCCCTCGACCTTACCGCCATGGGTGGCCCTACCAGGAGCGTAGCTCCAGACGGCATCGCTCTCAGGATCTCAGGTCCACACAAGCTTCTCCACCACGACAAGGTGACAATCCACGGAGAAGTTATTTAATTACTATCACGATACACCAACCACCATATTCCAAAATCACCAAACTATTCAGACACTAAATATCCAAACAGCGATGTTACAAATATACTAAATAACTACGATACAACTCTGTCCCTCTCTAACACCACCCGGGCGCGGACGAAGGGGCAAGTATCTGTTTCGGGTAAAGCCCCCTTCCGTGTGGCTTGGCCAGGCTTAGGAGTAACCCAACCATGATAACTTCAGTCCTGCCCACTCCCTAGATCCCGTCACCAGGCCTTCAGTCACTGACAGCAGAGCCGCCCCTCCCCCTACGGACCGCAGGTGGAGTGGACGGTGCTCCTTGTCCTCTGGACCCTGGCTACAAGGGACACTCCACTGGTCACTTCTGGCAGCGTCTGTGGAGGGGACGGACAG
Source organism: Okamejei kenojei (assembly GCA_035221665.1). Taxonomy (NCBI): domain Eukaryota; kingdom Metazoa; phylum Chordata; class Chondrichthyes; order Rajiformes; family Rajidae; genus Okamejei; species Okamejei kenojei. The sequence continues at coordinate 91,008 of JAVHYY010000059.1, read as the reverse complement.
ATGGCACTTTGGGTCGGGACCCTTCCTCAGACCGATGCGGGGGGGGGGGGGGAGAAAAGCTGAAAAAGAGAGGTGGGTGCGGGACAAAAGCTGGTGAAGGGCGTCACGGGGGCGCAGCGGTAGAGTTGCTGCCTCACAGCGCCAGAGACCCGGGTTCCATCCTGACCACGGGTGCTGCCTGTACGGAGTTTGCACGTTCTCCCCGAGACCTGCGTGGGTTTCTCCAGGTGCTCCGGTTTCCTCCCACACTCCAAGCTCCATTGTCCCAATGCAGGCAACTGGAGCTTACGAAACATTGAGGCTTCATAATGAGACTCTTTGCTGAACCTGTAACAGAGGGAAGGTCAAGCTGTACTTCAGCTTGCATCCTCCACAGTTTAATAACAGCAAACAATCTGATACAACTTGTTATCACTGCATTAAATTGGCAGACCAGCACTAGGCTTAGTTTAGAGATACAGCGCGGAAACAGACCCTTCGGCCCACAGAGTCCGCACCGGCCAGCGATCCCTGCACACTAAAGGGCCTGTCCCACTTGCATGCGACTGCCTGCATTTGGCGCGACCAAACGGAAGCGGAGTTCGCGCAAAGTTCGCGGGTGATGTAATTTATGTCATACTCACCAATCAGCTGGGCAGGAGGCGCGCCGATTGAATTTGGGCGTCGCACGGCTTCAGGCAGTACGCTGCGTACGCCCTAAATGCGCCTGCGGGCCGACAGGACGTTGGCGCGCGGAATTTTCGGACATGGCAGGATTTTCGGAGCCCCGCACGATGTCGGGACCAGCCCCGCACCACTCCATACGCCTCCGCGATTCGAAGTGGGACCGGCCCCGCGCGGCCCGTACACCTCTAGCGACCACGTTTGGTCGCGCCAGACGCATGCAAACGCATGCAAGTGGGACAGGCCCTTAACACTATCCTCCACACACTGGGGACAATTCACATTTACACCAAGCCGACTAACCTACAACCTGCACGTCTTTCGAGTGTGGGAGGAAACCGGAGATCTCGGAGAAACCCCACGCGGGTCACGGGGAGAGCGTGCAAACTCCATACAGACAGCACCTGTAGTCAGGATGCAACCCGGGTCTCTGGCGCTGTGAGGCAGCAACTCTACCGCTGCGCCACCGTGACACCCAATCCCACTCTGTGAGGTCGCTGGTCAGCGTGCACTCAGTGGGCTGAAGGGCCTGTTTACGCCCTGCATCTCTAAACTAAACTAAACTAAACTAAAGGCTATGCTGCAACATGTCATCCTGACTCAGTCAATGCCCCGACGATGAAGGCAGACAGACCGTAGGCTAGCCTTCACATAATAGATCACCATTAAATCATTATGATAATCTAGTTATGATAATTCCAGGTGCGGCAGAGGTTCACCTGCACCTCCTCCAACCTCATCTACTGCAGCCGCTGCTCTAGGTGTCAGCTGCTCTACATCGGTGAGACCAAGCGTAGGCTTGGCGATCGCTTCGCCCAACACCTCCGCTCGGTTCACATTAACCAACCTGATCTCCCGGTGGCTCAGCACTTCAACTCCCCCCTCCCATTCCGAATCCGACCTTTCTGTCCTGGGCCTCCTCCATGGCCAGAGTGAGTCCCACCTTAAATTGGAGGAGCAGCACCTCATGTTTCACTTGGGTAGTTTACACCCCAGCGGTATGAACATTGACTTCTCCAATTTCAGGTAGTCCCTGCTTTCTCCCTCCTTCCCCTCCCCTTCCCAGCTCTCCCAGCCCACTGTCTCCGCCTCTTCCTTTCTTCTTCCCGCCCCCCACCCCACATATCAGTCTGAAGAAGGGTCTCGACCCGAAACGTCACCTATTTCCTTCGCTCCATAGATGCTGCCTCACCCGCTGAGTTTCTCCAGCATTTTTGTCTACCATCATAAAATCATTGATTATTTTGCAGCCGGATAAATTTTTAGGAATATTAAGGCCCGTTACGGCATCGTCGACTCAATCTGGATTTCACGGCAAAAATGCAATTTCTACAAAATCGCACACCACACATTCTCTTTGAAAAATCCGTTAATATTGCAGCATCGAGCTGGTCTCGTCAGCATGGCTGTCGAGCGCAAATAATTGGATCAGACAAACGGATCAATAAGCAAAAGTTGAGTATAATTTAATCCATCTGATGAAAGCAGGCGAGAAATTTTACTTATCCACAAATTCATAGATTCGATCAAATAGAACGTAACTGCATTAAAAGATGACAGAACACGATGAAAGAACCCAGGGAGCAAAAATGTGACTGATCTAGATTGTTTCACATGTACTCGCGATCTTTTACAAAGTCCTCTAATGATGCATGCCTCTGTCTTTTAGGCGGAAGACAGCTTGTGGCTGAGACTAGGCTGGCACGGTGGTGCAGGGGGTAGAACTGCTGCCTCACAGCGCCAGAGTCCCTGGTTCAATCCTGACCTCGGGTGCTGTCTGTGTGGAGTTTGCACGTTCTCCCCTGTGACTATGTGGGTTTCCTCCGGGTGCTCCGGTATCCCCCCCACATCCCAAAGACGTGCAGGTTTGTAGGTTAATTGGCCCTCTGTAGATTGCCCTAATGGGCCTGTCTGTGCAAAAAGTGATTTTTCCGCAGACTTGCCGGCACTCGTCATTAGTGGCGGCAGGTCACCGAAAAGATCCAGCGGCGACCAGAACAAGTTACGTCTGTTTGGGCGACTACCCACGACCGTACAGGCTTCACCCCGCGACATGTCGCCCGTATGGTCGTGAGTCGCCTCCTCAGTCGCCCAAAGAGTCGTAGCGTCTTTCTGGTCGCCGCTGGATTTTGAAATGTTCAAAACTTTTCGGCAACAGTCGGCGACCGTGGGCTTGTCGTAGCTTGTCTCCTCCTGACGTAGATGCCGTCGTAGGTTGTTGCCAGGTGACGTAGGTTGTCGCCGGTGCTGACTCCGGTGAATTCCAATGTCGTATTCGCCGGCAATCGCCTAAAATAATCGCCTGAGTGGGACAGGCCCTGTCCTCCAGCTTTTGTGTCTATCTTCGGTTTAAACCAGCATCTGCAGTTCCTTCCTACTAAAACAAACCCCGACTGGACGGACACTTTGCACAAAGTTGAAACAGATGTAAATCATTTTCCTGTTAGTGCGTCATTTAAGGAAACATATTCTTTTTAAAATTATCACTTACTTAGGAGCAGGCATTCTGAAAATGCTGAAACCTGTTAGATACTTGATGAGACAAGGATATATTATGCTGAGTTGTATATGTGACTGGCAATGAATTAATTTGATAAATAATTTTTTTACATCAAATTCTCTCCCTAGATTTTGGAAATTATTTATGATGCAGTTTTCTTTGTCAAAGTTAGGTAAAGACCTGATTGTGTCATTGGTCGACTCGATAGAAAATTGCAGGGGGTACTGATTGTGGATGATCAGTCATGATCACAGTGAATGGCGGTGCTGGCTCGAAGGGCTGAATGGCCTCCTCCTGCACCTGTTGTCCATTGCCTATTGTAACTGCATTTGAATCAAACTGGATTGAGTGGCCTGCATAGAGTGGATGTGGAGAGCATGTTTCCACTAGTGGGAGAGTCTAGGACCAGAGGGCACAGCCTCAGAATTAAAACAACGTTCTTTTAGGAAGGGGATGAGGAGGAATTTCTTTAGTCAGAGGGTGGTGAATCTGTGGAATTCGTTGCCACAGAAGGCTGTGGAGGCCAAGTCAGTGAGTATTTTTAAGGCAGAGATTGACATATTATTGATTAGTGCGGGTGTCAGAGGTTATGGGGAGAAGGCAGGAGGATGGGGTTAGGAAGGAGAGATTGATCAGCCATGATTGAATGGCGGAGTAGACTTGATGGGCCGAATGGCCTAATTCTTCTCCTATCACTTATTATGAACGTGAACTTATGATCGTGTTGTCAAATGAAGCAGAACCTTCTTATAACATTAGAGAGGGTAAAATGGATGAATGTGGAGTGTTGAATGTTTTTGGAGCTTTCTTGGTGGATAGAGTCCTCATGCGATGCATGCATTTAAAGATCATCTTTGACCCTAAACATCAAAAGGATCTTCTCTGACCAAAACCGAAGATACAAGACAACAGAAGCCATGTGTATCTAGTCAGAGCAGCACAGGAACCGGCCCTTCGGCCCATCTAGCCCATGCTGAGCAAGATACTCCATCTACGCTTGTCCCACCTGGCCACATTTTGCCCAAATCTCTCTAAACCTTTCCTATCCATGTACCTGCCCAAGTCCCGTCACCCCCCCCCCCCCCCCCCCCCCCCCCCCCGCTCCACATGGATGGAAAACAACTCCTAGCATCCATCCATCCAGCTAACTGAGACAAAAGCACACTGGATAGCCACCAAGTGGTCACAGGAGTGGAAGGCAACCTCATCTCCATTACACAGCTACATCTCTTCACCAGATGAAAGCTGTCCAGGGTCTGAGCTCCCCAGAGGAGCGTGTGTGAAGCTCAACAGACTTGGTACTGGAGTTGGGCGTTTCAATGCCAGCGTGTGGAGATGGGGGCTCCCTCCGCCAGAGCCCAGCCTGTGAATATGGAGCAGAACAACAGACAGCCAACCATGTCATCTCTGGGTGCCCGCTCTACCACCCACCAAAGGGAGCTGTGTCAGGGCCTGGCAGACATTGACACCAACAGAGGCAACAACCTGGCTGCTCAACACCGCGTGAGATCTAACTATTTATGTTTCATTCGCAAGAAGAAGAGAAGAAGATGACCTGTCTAAGTGTCTTTGAAACGTCATTAAACTATCTGCCTCAACCACCTCCTCTGGCAGCACGTTCCATACACCCACCACCCTCTGTGTGGAAAAGTTACCCCTCAGGTTCCCCCCTCACCTTAAACCCATGTCCTTTGGTTCTTGAAGATGGATCGCGACCCGAAACGCCACCCGTTCCTTCTCTCCGGAGATGCTGCCTGTCCCGCCAAGTTGCTCCAGCATTCCTTTGGTTCTATGTTTCCCTACTCTGGGTAAAAGACTCAACCTTTACCCAGAGTAGGGAAACATAGAACCAAAGGAATGCTGGAGTAACTTCAAGCCTGCGTATTCCTCTCATGATCTATACACATCTGTAAGATCACCCCTCATCCTCCTGCGTTCCAAGGAATAATGTCTTAGCCAGACCGACCCTCCTTACAGCTCAGGCCCTCAAGGAAACTCCATGACTACAACACTGCTATTAGATATTCACAAAGCTTCTGTTTTGCTTCAAGAGCCTTGAGTGTTTTATTGTACTGTGTCCCCAAACAGAGCAATAAAATTCTTACTTAAAGCATCTTAACAGATGTGTAAATATAGTATGTTATATGTACTATACGCAATATATAAGGGTAATATATGGCAGATGTAGATAGGTAAACATAATACTTCAGTGGCACGGTGGCGCAGCGGTAGAGTTGCTGCCTCACAGCGCCAGAGACACGGGTTCGATCCTGACTGCGGGTGCTGTCTGTACGGAGTTTGCACGTTCTCCCTGTGATCGCGTGGATTTTCTCCGGGTGCTCCGGTTTCCTCCCACACTCCAAAGACGTGCAGGTTTGTAGGTTAATTGACTTCTGTAAATTGTACCAGACGTGTGGGATAGTGTCAGTGCGCGGGGATCGCTGGTCGTTGCGGACTCGGTGGGCTGAAGGGCCTGTTTCCGTGCTGTATCTCTAAACTAAACTAAACTTTAAAAAAGTTTATAAGGGGTAAGCCATTTAGAACGGAGATGAGGAAACACTTTTTCTCACAGAGAGTTGTGAGTCTGTGGAATTCTCTGCCTCAGAGGGCGGTGGAGGCCGGTTCTCTGGATACTTTCAAGAGAGAGCTAGATAGGGCTCTTAAAGATAGCGGAGTCAGGGGATATGGGGAGAAGGCAGGAACGGGGTACTGATTGGGGATGATCAGCCATGATCACATTGAATGGCGGTGCTGGCTCGAAGGGCTGAATGGCCTACTCCTGCACCTATTGTTTATTGTCTAAACTTTAGACAAATACAGTGCAAGATAAAAAATAGCAGCGTGATGTTTTTATTTTTACTAACTTTCGCTACATTATAAATATTATCGCAGGAAGGAATAAATGAACAAATGAAAGAGAAAGTTAGACACAAAATGCTGGAGTAACTCAGCGGGACAGGCAGCATCTCTGGAGAGAAGGAATGGGTGACGTTTCGGGTCGAGACCCTTCTCATGGGTGTGGTTTCGAGTCTAAAGAAGGGTCTCGACCCGAAACGTCACCCATTCCTTCTCTCCAGAGATGCTGCCTGTCCCGCTGAGTTACTCCAGCTTTTCCTGTCCATCTTTGGTTTAAACCAGCATTTGCAGTTCCTCCTTACACAAATGAATAATTGAAGTTTAAAGGAGCAATCTGGTGCTTAAATAACATCAAGTGTCTTGCTGCATGATGTTACGTAATCTGTCTGGACAAGTAGTTTCCAGACCCGCCACCAGGAGACACCAGTGAGCAAGTTGCTATCCTTGCTCCAACCAGCCCCAGATACTTTTAGTTGGTTTAATTTCACAACAAGGTAAATATTCACTTTGCTGCTGAATTCATGATCGGCATTGTTCGATTTGCAACGAATTGCTTCTTTTAAAGATTTCAGCAGTCCCATACATGCAAAATTGTTATAATAATTTATTCAAATTCTTATTCAGAGCATGGAGTAACTCAGCGGGTCAGGCAGCATCTGTGGAGAACATGGATAGGTGACGTTTCAGGTCAGGTTCCTTCAGACTGAGAGTGAAAGGATGTGGGGAGTGGGGGGGGGGGGGGATGGGGGTTGAAGACGTGGAGGTGAGGTGAGACCAGGACCAATCAGGCCCAGCTACAAATGACCTCGGGCAGGGTGGTGCCTGGCGGGCTTGTTGTTGGCCATGGAAGGTGCGATCTCAAGAGAAACTATGTGGTGAACTGCGGAACTGGTAAAATGACTGGGGAGAGGAAAGGGACCGGGAGAAAGGGGGGGGGGGGGGAGGAGAATATGAGATGAAGTTACTAAAGTTAGAGAATTTAACAATGTGAAAATGGGATAAGGTAGAACTAGTATGATGGTCAGCGTGGCCCCTGTGGGCTGAAAGGATTGTGTCCATGCTGTATCTTTAAACTATCTCGAAAGGATCTGGGGTGACAGAGGAACTGAAGGAAATCCACATCAGGCAGGAAATGGTGCTGGATAGACTGATGGGACTGAAGGCTGATAAATCCCCAGGGCCTGATGGTCTGCATCCCAGGGTACTTAAGGAAGTGGCTCTAGAAATTGTGGATGCATTGGTGATAATTTTCCTATGTTCTATAGACTCAGGATCAGTTCCTGTGGATTGGAGGGTAGCTAATGTTATCCCACTTTTTAAGAAAGGCGGGTGAGAGAAAACAGGGTATTATAGACCAGTTAGCCTGACATCAGTGGTGGGGAAGATGCTGGAGTCAATTATAAAAGATGAGATAGCCGCACATTTGGATAGCAGTAACAGGATCGGTCCGAGTCAGCATGGATTTACGAAGGGGAAATCATGCTTGACTAATCTTCTGGAATTTTTTGAAGATGTAACTAGGAAAATGGACGAGGGAGAGCCAGTGGATGTACTGCACCTGGACTTTCAGAAAGCATCTGATAAGGTTCCACATAGGAGATTAGTGGGCAAAATTAGTGCACATGGTATTGGGGGTAGAGTGCTGACATGGATTGAGAAGTGGTTGGCAGACAGGAAACAAAGAGTAGGGATTAACGGGTCCCTTTCAGAATGGCAGGCAGTGGCTAGTGGGGTACCGCAAGGCTCGGTGCTGGGACTGCAGCTATTTGCCGCATTAATGATTTGAAGTATGACGCGCATGCGCCAGGCGGGGCTTCTTCAGGTAATCCCTCATCGTAACTCCTCATAAAATAAGGATCAAACTTCGAACTGGTATGTTCTCATTTAATCTTACTATTTCAATGCAGTGATAATAAGTTGTATCGGATTGTTTGCAGTGATGCCTGCACCATTCATCATAAAATAATTGCAATCTACCCCCAACCGGAGGTTGTTCCCCAGAAGATTTATCTGTGATGGAATGAAGCTCCTGTACCTCGACAATCGGCCTGGAAGGTCTCCTTCTCCCGATATTGAGGTTGTTGTTGGGCTGTACTGGTGAGTAATATCTTCGCCCCATCGGCCTCCCTCTGCTGGGCCCTGCTTGGGGAGGTCTTCGCCGAATAAGTAATCCGGTGCTTGAATGTTGCTAGCCCTACACAGGCCTGCGAACTTCGGGTTTAAGGTTGGCCGAATGGCAATCTTCCTCAGGCAGTTCACCTCAAAGTAGGCATTGCAGAATAATGCGAGCATGTCTTGTTGGGTCTTTGACATTGGTGACCCTTTGACCATCTTCCCGAACGCCGTCATGCCTGCTGCCACCAGTTTGAGGACACGCTGAAAGCGCACATCCTGTCCTCACACGGTTGCGCTCATGGGTGCCCACATTGCCGAGCTTACAGTGGGCACCCTGAGTGAAGCACAATCGACAGTTTTTTTGTATCGGGCTGTTGTTTCTGTCATGATAGTCTCCTGGAGCTGGTGAGGAGCCAAGGAGTTCATATTGGCAGCTAGATTGTCATCCATTGCCTCACCAGTCCCTTCCAGTATAGCGACGTTTCACGCTAGATCCGGGACACCCGGAGTGTGGCTCGTGTGCTCTGGTGTGTGCACATAAGCAGGGACACCAGACTCAGGGTCAGCCTCCTCCTGCCCTGGCACTCCCGAGTCCTGCTCAAGGGAGACCTCATCCAGACCTAAACAAGTGCTGGAGAGAAAGATTCCCATTGTGGACAGGCACCATATTCTGCATATGGAACACTCCTTGAGAGGTTGCCTGGGGAATCACTGGGGACTTGGATGTGGAGCATCCAAGGCCCCAGTTGACCCACAGGGTGTGGAGCATTTGCTCCAGTTGATCCACTCTCCCCCACATTTTCTTACGATCCACAGGGGAGTCCTCTTCTTCCTCAGACCCGTCAGATAAAACGGGTCTGACAGACTTTCTTTTTGCTTTTTTCCCTATAGTCGTGGCCTCAGTGCCCTGCAACACTGGAGCAGCTGGAGGCTGTTCAATCACCGGGGAGATGGAGCCGGCATTACCGCACTTATCTCCCGACCCGATCGCTGAGATGGAGCCGCATCGCTGCGCGACCCACGCTTACTGCCAACAGACTTTCTACCAACGCTTTCCATGACCACCAGCTCCTACTGACTCACGTTCCAGATTTATGGAGCTTAAATACTCGCAGTAAGGTTTGTAAAAGCTCACTTGCCTGCGAAGTTACTACTTACCGATGGTGGAGCTGCGCCCTCCAGCCCGTCAGTGCGACATGCGTCGGACGTAATGACGCGCATGCGCCTGGCGGGGCTTACTTCACGTAGTCATTCACGTGACTCCGAAGTAAAATGGGTAACTAGCTCTTAGTGTGGTTTAGAGATAGATTGAGGAAACAGGCCCTTCGGCCCACCGAGTCCGCGCCGACCAGCGATCCCCGCGCACTAACACTATCCGACACACACTAGGGACAATTTACATTCATATTCACATCCGGGCCAGTCACGGTGGCGCAGCGGTAGAGTCGCTGCCTTACAGCGAATGCAGCGCCGGAGACCCGGGTTCCATCCCGACTACGGGCGCTGTCTGTACGGAGTTTGTACGTTCTCCCCGTGACCTGCGTGGGGTTTCTCCGACATCTCCGGTTTCCTCCAAACCTCCAAAGACGTACATGTTTGTAGGTTAATTGGCTTGGTGTAAATGTAAATTGTCCCTAGTGTGTGTAGGATAGTGTTAGTGTGCGGGGATCGCTGGTCGGCACGGACTCGGTGGGCTGAAGGGCCTGTTTCCACGCTGTATCTCTGTATCTCTAAACCAAGGCAATTAGTCTACAAACCTGCACATGTCTTTGGAGTGTGGGAGGAAACCGAAGATCTCGGAGAAAACCCAAGATGCTGGAGTAACTCAGCGGGACAGGCAGCATCTGTGGAGAGAAGGAATGGGTGACCTTTCAGGTCGAGACCCTTCTTCAGACTGACTTTCAGAGAAAACCCAAGCAGGTCACGGGGAGAACATACAAACTCCGTACAGACAGCACCCGTGGTCAGGATCGAACCCGGGTCTCTGGCGCTGTGAGACAGTAACTCTACCCGCTGCGCCAGCGTGCCTCTTATTTTAAAGGGAAAGCGTTTAAAGACAAGAGAATTGAGTCTCTTTATCAACTCGTGCACAGTTTGCAAAGTTGACATTGTTATTCTGCAATGACTGAAGATGTTAAAGAATATTATTTGAACTATTCGCCAACATTAATTTCCACGAAAATATGGAAGCATTAAAAATCAAATTGCCCAAGAAAATAAGATCAATCTCATAAGTGATAGGAACAGAATTCGGCCATTCGGCCCATCAAGTCTACTCCGCCATTCAATCATGGCTGATCTATCTCTCCCGCCTAATCCCATTCTCCTGCCTTCTCCCCATAACCTCTGACACCCGCACTAATTAAGAATCTATCTCTGCCTTAAAAATTTCATTCAAAATACATTTTTTGCTGAATCATATATGTTCCTTACATCTGAATCTACGAGTAATGAGCAGTCGTTTTTTTTAAACCAAGGATAACCGAACGGTAATGTTAAATGTCCGCCGAGCTCCACAGCCATGTATCTCTGGCTTCTTAAAAGTTGTTAAACTCCTTCTCCCCCTTTCTCCCCCTTCCCCCCTCTCCCACCCCCCCCTCCTCCCCCCCCCACTTTTAAAGGACTTCCCGTACACTATGCTTTCGCCGTCTTAATCACAGCGCCAACCTTCCTGTTCATCGCGGTGTGTGTCTGTATCACATTGGCTTTGCACCGTGTGAATTTCACTCAGACAGCGCTCCCCCCGCTTGCCCTGTCCCCCGCCTTTGTGATGTGTGTGAGTATGTGTGTGCGTGCGTGCGTGTGTGTGTGTGCGTGTGCGTGCGGCGCGTGCATGCGTGCGTGTGCGCATGTGTGTGTGTGCGTGCGTGTGTGTGTGTGCGTGCTTGCATGCGTGCTCCACTCTGACAGTCGCCGGCAGTCACCTCACAAATCGCCTAAGTGGGACAGGATCATTAAGGTGAGAGGGGAGAGATTGAAGAGGAACCTCAGGGGCAACTTTTCCACTCAGAGGGTTGTCCGTGTCTGGAACGAGCTGCCAGAGGAAGCTGGAGAAGTGGATACAATTTAGACATGTACATGGATAGGACAAGGTAAATGGTAGGGAATTGAGGAATGCAGTTGAACAGAAGGATCTAGGAATAACTGTGCATATTTCCCTGAAGGTGGAATCTCACGTAGATAGGGTGGTAAAGAAAGCTCTTGGTGTGCTGGCCTTTATAAATCAGAGCATTGAGTATAGAAGTTGGGAAGTAATGTTAAAATTGTACAAGGCATTGGTAAGACCAATTCTGGAGTATGGTGTACAATTCTGGTCGCCAAATTATAGGAAGGATGTCAACAAAATAGAGAGAGTACAGAGGAGATTTACTAGAATGTTGCCAGGGTTCCAGCAACTATGTTACAGAGAAAGGTTGAACAAGTTAGGTCTTTATTCTTTGGAGCGCAGAAGGTTAAGGGGGGACTTGATAGAGGTCTTTAAAATGATGAAAGGGATAGACAGAGTTGACGTGGATAAGCTTTTCCCATTGAGGGTAGGGAAGATTCAAACAAGAGGACATGATTTGAGAATTAAGGGACAGAGGTTTAGGGGTAACATGAGGGGGAACTTCTTTACTCAGAGGGTGGTGGCTGTGTGGAATCAGCTTCCAGCGGAAGTGGTGGAGGCAGGATCGATTTTATCATTTAAAAATAAATTGGATAGGTATATGGACGGGAAAGGAATGGAGGGGTATGGTCTGAGTAAAGGCAGATGGGACTCGGGGAGAGTAAGTGTTCGGCACGGACTAGAAGGGCCGAGATGTAATCGTTTCCGTGCTGTAATTGTTATATGGTTATATGGTTATAGGATGGGTTTAGAGGGGTGTGGGCCAAATGCAAGCAAATGGGACAAACCCAAATGACAACTAGGCCGGCATGGACAAGGTGGGCCGAAGGGCCTGTTTTCGTGCTGTTCAGATTAATTACTCTATCTGTTTGCGTAGATGTTAGGTTTGCAGATGCTGGTTTAAATCGAAGGTAGACACAAAATGCTGGAGTCAAGGGCCTGTCCCACTTTCACGACCTAATTCACAACCTTTTTTACTCGTGGACATTTTTCATCAGGCTAGAAAAACGCCCCGACCTACTTGATGCCACGAGTACCTACGACTAGCATCACGGCCTGCCTACGACCTACCTACGACCTCGAGACGACCATGCTGCGAGTATGAGTCAAGGGCAAACTCGGCAGAGGTCGTGAATTAGGTTGTGAAAGTGGGACAGGCCCTTAACTCAGTGGGACGGGCAGCATCTCTGAAGAGAAGGAATGGGTGACGTTTCGTGTTGAGACCCTTCCTCAGACCGGAAACGTCACCCATTCCTTCTCTCCAGAGATGCTGCCGGTCCCGCTGAGTGACTCCAGCATTTTGTGACTCGATCTGTTTCACAGACAATAATCCACCATTCTCATTTCCTTACAAAAAATCTAAGCAAACCCTTTGTTGTTGCTTCTGTCAACTCATCCTTGCCCATTGTAATCGCTTCAGCTCACCGCACAATACTGGCACGCCACTGAATGCACACTTCAGCTTTTGAATCTTGCATTCAAAAAGAAAAATTCTGAATTCATCTTCAGTGAGCTGTACTCATCAACGTGAAGCTGCTTGGCTGGAAGGGCTGCTGCATCTGATTGCATTGTCTCTCATTAACCTCCCTCTCCCCTGTTCTGTGCCTGCCTTCAAATATAACAGGCTTGTTCAATCCTCTTTTCATCCATCTAGTAAAGGGCCTGGAAGGCTGGTGTGTAAAGCATCCTGCTGCTATAGAGACATACAGCTTGGAAACAGGCCCTTCAGCCCAACTTGCCCACACCGGCCAACATGTCCCATCTAAACCAGTCCCACCTGCCCGCGTTTGGCCCATGTCCCTCCAAACCTGCCCTGTCCATGTACCTGTTTAATAGCTTCTTAAACGTTGCGATAGTCCCAGCCTCAACTACCGCCTCCGGCAGCTTGTTCCATGCACCCACCACCCTCTGTGTGAAAAGGTTACCCCTCAGATTCCTATGTTTAAGAAGGAACTGCAAATCCTGGACAAATCTGAAGAAGTTCTGAAGAAGGGTCTCGACCTGAAACGTCACCCATCCCTTCGCTCCATAGTTGCTGCCTCGCCCGCTGAGTTTCTCCAGCATTTTTGTCTACCTCAGATTCCTATTAAATCTTTTCCCCTTCACCTTGAACCTATGTCCTCTGGTCCTCGATTCCCCTACTCTGGGCAAGAGACTCTGTGCATCTACCTGATCTATTCCTCTCATGATTTTCTACAGCTCTAAAAGATCACCCCTCATCCTCCTGCGCTCCTGGGAATAGAGTCCCAGCCTGCTCAACCTCTCCCTGCAGCTCACACCCTCTGGTCCTGGCAACATCCTGGGCGCAGTCACGGCTGTACGCGAGTGAATTGGTGGCCGCAGCCACAGCGATGGTGTGTGACTGAGAGCCCGTCTCCTGTCATCAGCTGCGACCCGCACAGCTGCCCTGCGCTGAAATGCACACTCTTGATATCGGCCTGCACACGAACGCTGATATTTGCAGTTGGTGGCAAGCCAGACTCACAGGTTCCGACCACAATTATCTGTGATTATACAACTATGTTCAACCACAAAAACTAATTTTAAATCGTATTAGATTGCAGCCTTTTCTCTCCTGATTTCCCATGCCCTCAAGGGCACTTAGCTCAAAGATCACGCTCCAGATATGAGCAGGCCAGTCGTACGGACTCTATTCCTTCCAAAGCCAATGTCAGAGACATTTATCGAGTCATCCTTATTTTAATGAAAATCGCTCCAATTTTTTAAAAATTATTTCGACCCTTGCTGGGAAACAAAATAATGATTCTGTACCCCAGCTTTTGTACAGAGTTAACAGTCTTCCCCTGAAAGTGGTTCAGCTGTGTGCATGGAATTCCAAGAATAATCCGACTACTTTTACTAAAGATTCGCTATTACATTCTTGTAACTTTTGCATTTTTGCCTGAACCCCCAATATTTAATTAGTTTTTCTTAAAGTCTTTTTACGTGACCTATATCTGGAGTTTAGAAGGATGAGAGGTTATCTTATTGAAACATATAAGATTATTAAGGATTTGGACACGCTAGAGGCAGGAAACGTGTTCCCGATGATGGGGGAGTCCAGAACCAGGGGTCACAGTTTAAGAATAAGGGGTAAGCCATTTAGAACGGAGATGAGGTAAACACATTTTCACACAGAGAGTCGAGAGTCTGTGGAATAATCTGCCTCAGAGGGCGGTGGAGGCCGGTTCTCTGGATGCTTTCAAGGGAGAGCTAGATAGGGCTCTTAAAGATAGTGGAGTCAGGGGATATGGGGAGAAGGCAGGAACGGGGTACTGATTGGGGATGATCAGCCGTGAGCACACTGAATGGCGGTGCTGGCTTGAAGGGCCGAATGGCCTACTCCTGCACCTATTGTCTATTTTGTTAGTACTACCAAGAGTTCTCACCACTCCTGCAGTGAACCAGCGTTTCATGTTTATTAACCATATAACCATATAACAATTACAGCACGGAAACAGGCCCTCTCGGCCCTTCCAGTCCGTGCCGACCTAATTTATTGAAGAAGTTTAATTTGTATTTGTTTTTTGTTAGAGATACAGCGCAGAAACAGGCTCTTTGGCCCACCGGGTCCGTGCCAACCAGCTGGATTAGGACCATGGGCTGGGCTGAAGGGCCTGTGTTTCTGCGCTGTATGCCTCTATATCTCCTGTGACACACACAAAATGTCGGGAACGGATTTTAGTTTAGTTTAGTTTAGAGAAACTGCGCAGAAACAGACCCTTCGGTCCGCGCCAGCCACTAACACTACCCCACACACTGGGGACAATTTACATTAATACCAAGCTAAATAACCAACAAACCTGTACGTCTTTAGAGTGTGGGAGTAAACCGGAGCGCCCGGAGAAAACCCACGTAGGTCACGGGGAGAACGTACAAACTCCGTACAGACAGCGCCCGTAGTCGGGATGGGACCCGGGTCCCTGACGCTGTGAGGCAGCAGCTCTACCCGCTGCGCCGCCGTGCCACCCGCTGAAGTACTGTGAGGCATTGTCATGGGCACTTCTGTTCCCGCTGATCCCGTCAACATTCCCTGAACTGTTGGCGATCACGGGTTTCTGATCCGTCGCCCGTGGTGTGTTTCTCAGTGAGGTGGTCATTCTCTGGAGCCCAGACGTGAGACACATCCCTCCCCGTGACAGCACATTCCCCCACCCACCCACCTCAACCCCCGAGATCTGGAGCTGAATAAGCTCATTTCATTCGGAGTCACCCTGCAGATATTTCAGTCTGTGCTCCTCACAACGCTCATCCTGTGGGAGCTATGCGTCACTCGCACTTCTTGCATTGACCTTTCCTGCAAAAGTGGAGAACATTTATATTCTGAGAAAATTAAATTGAAATTAATACGTTACTCATCTCATCCTCTCCACTCCGCTGTTTCCCTTTCTCTTCTTAGTTTAGTTTGGAGATAGAGCACGGACGCAAACAGGCCCTTCGGCCCATCGAGTCCGTGTCGACCCGCGATCCCCGCACACTAACACCATCCTACACACTCTGGGAACAATTTACACTTACACCAAAGCCAATTAACCTACAAACCCGCACGTCTTTGGGGTGTGGGAGGAAACTGGAGCACCCGGAGAAAACCCACGCAGGTCACGGGGAGAACGTGCAAACTCCGTACAGACAGCACCCGTGGTCAGGATGGAACCCGGGTCTCCGGCGCTGTGAGGCAGCAACTCTACCGCTGCGCCCACAGTATAGTTTGTCATTTTCTATCTAAATCTTTCTGTTGTGTTCAGCTGTTATGGACAATAGACAATAGGTGCAGGAGTAGGCCATTCGGCCCTTCGAGCCAGCACCGCCATTCAATGTGATCATGGCTGATCATCCACAATCAGTACCCCGTTCCTGCCTTCTCCCCATATCCCCTGACTCCACTATCATTAAGAGCCCTATCTAGCTCTCTCTTAAAAGTATTCAGAGAACCGGCCTCCACCTCTGAGGCAGTGAATTTCCACACTCACCACTCTCTGTGTGAAAAAGTGTTTCCTCGTCTCCGTTATAAATGGCTTACCCCTTATTCTTAAACTGTGACATCTGCTTCTGGACTCCCCCAACTTCGGGAACATGTTTCCTGCCTCTAGCGTGTCCAAACATTTAATAATCTTATATGTTTCAACAAGATCCCCTCTCATCCTTCTAAACTCCAGAGTGTACAAGCCCAGCTGCTCCATTCTCTCAGCATATGACAGTCCCGCCATCCCGGGAATTAACCTTGTCAACCTACGCTGCACTCCCTCAATCGCATCAGGGTTGATGCAAATGGTCCTTTATATCTGTATCTCGTGGGGCCCCAGAGAAAATGTATTTGGCATGAAGAGGCCGGCTATGGATTTGAATTGTGTGGATAGGAAGTGCAGATGCTGGTTTAAACCGAAGATGGACACAAAAAGATGGAGTAACTCAGTGGGACAGGTAGCATCACTGGAGAGAAGGAATGGGTGATGTTTCTGGTCGGGATCTTTCTTCGGACCCAGGATATTTAGTTTAGTTTAGAGATACAGTTGGAAACAGGCCGTTCGGCCCACCTAGTCCGTGCCAACCTGCGATCCCCATACACAAGTTGTATTCTGCACAGGGACTAATTACAGAAGCTAATTAGACTACAAACCTGCACGTCTTTGGAATGTTGGAGGAAAGCGGAGCACCCGGAGGAAAAGCAGTCACAGGGAGAACGTGCAAACTCCGTACAGACAGCACCCAAGGGCAGGTTTGAACCTGGGTCCCTGGCGCTGTGAGGCAGCAATTCCACCAGCTGTGCTATTGCAGTATCCAGCTTAACTTGGACAGTTTTAATTAAAAGTAAAGAGAATAAAAAAGAATGTAATATTGGGAAAAAAACCAAAATGTCAAGCATCAAATGAAAAACTGCAGGAAATAATGGTTTTGGGGGAAGGGCAACAGATTTAACGTTTCAAATCGATGTGCTTCTACTGACAATCAGTCGCCCCCCTGCAGGGTTAGTTGAAGAGCAAAACATACTGTTGCTGCGAAAATCAGAAATAAAATCAGAAAACGCTGGATATGCTCAGTTGAGTTTATTGTCACGTTTACCGAGGTACAGTGAAAAGCTTTATCCTCGGCTATTGCTTGACCTGCTGGGTTTTATCGACGTACGTTTTTTGTTTGAGATTTGGCACGGAAACAGGCCCTTCGGCCCACCGAGGCTGCGTCGACCAGCGATCCCCGCACACTAACACTATCCTAAACGAACTAGCGACAATTTGCAATGATACCAAGCCAATATAATGAATGATTACGTTTATTGGCCCAAGTATTCACATACAAGAAATTTGCCTTGGTGCTCTGCCCGCAAGTGACAACATGACATACATTGACAGTTAGGAATGACACATAAAACATGAAACATTAATAATAAAACATTATTGATTAAACATGTGAATTAAATAAAAATACCAGAGCAAATGGAGGCGACAGATTTTTGGTTATTGAGTAGAGCTACTACTCGTGGGAAATAGAGTAGTCTACAAACATAATCTACAAACCTGCACATCTTTGGAGTGTGGGAGGAAACCAGAGCACCCGGAGAGAACCCACGCAGGTCACGGGGAGAACGTGCAAACTCTGTACAGACAGCGCCTGTAGTCAGGATCGAACCCAGGTCTCTGGCGCTGTGAGGCAGAAACATGACTTTTTGAATCATGTACTGACTGACGAAGGCAAATATTCCACGCACCTTGCTCACCACTCTATCCACGTGTGTTACCACTTTTAGGGAGATGAAGGCTTGGGCTCCAAGATCCCTCAGTTATAAGAGTTTTGCCTTTTTTCCTTGGTTTTGTTTAAAACTTCTTGGCGATGGGAACTAAAGCTTTTCGCTGTACCTCGGTACCACCTGACAAAAAACGCAACTCAACTCCACAGCTAATCTCAACTCAACTCAACTCAACGCAACTCAACTCAACTCAACCAAACTCAACTCAACTCAACTCAACTCAACTCAACTCAACTCAACTCAACTCAACTCAACTCAACTCAACTAAACCAAACTCAACTCAACTCAACTCAACTCAACTCAACTCAACTCAACTCAACTCAACTCAACTCAACTCAACTCAACTCAACTCAACTCAACTCAACTCAACTCAACTCAACTCAACTCAACTCAACTCAACTCAACTCAACTCAACCAAACTCAACCAAACTCAACTCAACTCAACTCAACTCAACTCAACTCAACTCAACTCAACTCAACTCAACTCAACTCAACTCAACTCAACTCAACTCAACTCAATTCAACTCAACTCAACTCAACTCAACTCAACTAACGCAACTCAACTCAACTCAACTCAACTAAACCGAACTCAACTCAACTCAACTCAACTCAACTCAACTCAACTCAACTCAACTCAACTCAACTCAACTCAACTCAACTAAACCGAACTGAACTAAACTCAACTCAACTCAACTCAACCAAACTGAACTAAACTAAACTAAACTCAACTCAACTCAACTAAACCAAACTGAACTAAACTAAACTAAACTAAACTCAACTAAACTCAATAATATTAAACTAAATAATATTAAATTAAATTAAACTAAACCGGCATCTTAAATGTAAGGGGTCACAGTTTAAGGATAAGGGGTCACAGTTTAAGGATAAGGGGGAAGTCTTTTAGGACCGAGATGAGAAAATCGTTTTTCACACAGAGAGTGGTGAATCTGTGGAATTCTCTGCCACAGAAGGTAGTTGAGGCCAGTTCATTGGCCATATTTAAGAGGGAGTTGGATGTGGCCCTTGTGGCTGAAGGGATCAGGGGATATGGAGAGAAGGCAGGTACAGGATACTGAGTTGGATGATCAGCCATGATCATATTGAATGGCAGTGCAGGCTCGAAGGGCCGAATGGCCTGCTCCTGCACCTAATTTCTATGTTTCTATGTTTCTATGTAATCAGAAACAAGTACTTATCATCCAGGGCTCAGCCCTAAAGCCAACTCCCTCCTTCAGGATAGTCCAGTAATGCAAAGCATTGCTAATTTATTTATCTTTCTGTGTGGTCCCAGATTCACTAATTGGTGAGTTTTACAAACCCATAACAGATAAAATGTACACAGGAACTCATAAAGGTTCAGAACAATTTGGGATGATCGTAGGTCTCATCCAGTCAGCTGTGAACTGTTTTTTTTATTTGATAGGCTGGCTAGTGGCACACAGCTAGTCTAATGTATCCTGCCTGACGTTTTCTCGGCACAGTTCCCAGGTACTTTACATCTTTCTGCTGTCATCCCAGTTATTGCTTCCACATGTTCCTATAAAGCACATGATTAAGACACACGGGTCCTCTATGGTCAAGTTCGGCAAGTCACAGAAGTCTTATATTTATTAGTCAGAAGTTCATGCTGGAGATATATGTTGGCGTAGTGTTTAATTTAGTTTAGTTTAGAGATACAGCGTGGAAACAGGCCCTTTGGCCCACCGAGTCCGCACCGACCAGCGATCGCCGCACATTGGAACCCCGCACGTTAACACAAGCCTACGCACATTAGGGGCCATTTTTTCTCCACTTATTCCAAGTATTCGCACCAAGCCAATTAGCCTACAAACCCGCACGTCTTTGGCGTGTGGGAGGAAACCGAAGATCTTGGAGAAAACCCCAGCAGGTCACGGGGAGAACGCACAAATTCCGTACAGACAGCGCCCGTAGTCGGGATCGAACCTGGGCCTCTGGCGCTGTGAGGCAGCGACTCTACCGCTGCGCCACCGTGACCACCCTGTGATTTTAATAATAATTATATGACTAGCCCTAAAAAAGATTTCCCACGTGGTCTCAGCTCCTGCTAATCATGGCGTCTCCAACATAACTCAAAAACATTTCAGCGTCTTTGAAACAATATTTAAAAAATAAGTGCCCACCACATGCATATTGGCACATGGATATGCAGAGAATGGAGGGGTATGGATCACATACAGGCAGAGGAGAGTTGGTCTTGGCATCTTTGGAACGGTCTAGGTCTTGGAACGGAGACGAGGAAACACTTTTTCACACAGAGAGTTGTGAGTCTGTGGGATTCTCTGCCTCAGAGGGCGGTGGAGGCCGGTTCTCTGGATGCTTTCAAGAGAGAGTTAGATAGGGCTTTTAAAGATAGCGGAGTTGGGGGATATGGGGAGAAGGCAGGAACGGGGTACTGATTGGGGATGATCAGCCATGATAACATTGAATGATGGTGCTGGCTGGAAGGGCCGAATGGCCTCCTCCTGCACCTATTGTCTATTGGCATCACGTTTGGCACTGACATTGTGGGCCGAAGGGCCTGTTCCTGTGCTGTACTGTGCTGTGTTCTATGTTGTAATCGAGAGTCAAGTGTGTTTCACTGTCACATGGCCTCAATCCTGACCACGGTGCTGCGTGTACGGAGTTTGCACGTTCTCCCCGTGACCTGCGTGGGTTTTCTCCTGGTGCTCCGGTTTCCTCCCACACTCCAAAGACGTGCAGGTTTGTAGGTTAGACAGACAGGTTCTCTAAATTTGACCCTAGTGTGTGCGTGTGTGTAAGATAGTGCCAGTGTGCGGGGATCGCTGGTCGGCATGGACTCGGTGGGCCGAAGGGCCTGTGTTTGTGCTGCATCACTAAACTAAACTAAAGTAAAATAGCAGGTCTGTAAACTCTGTTGTCATAGGTCACATAAAAAACAACAAAAAGTTCAATAAAAGTTTTAAAAAAATTAGTGGACAGACCAGTCTCCGACAACTTTCTAAAAATCTCCAATATTTTGTCTCTTTCTCTCATAGTTTCACAAAATGCTGGAGAACTGAAGAGGTCTGAAGAAGGGTCTCGACCCGAAACGTCACCCATTCTTTCCCTCCAGAGATGCTGCCTGTCCCGCTGGAGATGCTGCCTGTCCCGCTGAGTTACTCCAGCACTTTGTGTCTATCTTTGGTTTAAACCAGCATCTGCAGTTCCTTCTGACACTGATAATTCCACTCGGTGGGGAGAGATGTAATAATGTGTTGTTATTGTGTTTACTGAGTGTTGTGGATGAAGGAACTGCAGATGCTGGTTTGCACCGAAGATGGACACAGAGTTTTTCTTACAGAGCTCTTTGGCCCCCTTCGGTGGTGGCTGACCATGGGTGCCTCCAGGGTTGGAGGACGCCTGTGCGTGACTTTGTTTAACGTGGGGAGACTGGTGCACAGACAGCCACCCCACGGTCCTTGACAGATCTGGGTCAGGATCCAGTGGCATGGAGTCCAAGACGACCGGAGACCCTTTTCTGCCGCAGCCTTCATCCGCCTTCCCAGCCGCTGTGATGCTCCACTAAGGTCAGCCATCGTCCTCCGCCTGTTCCACCGTTGAGGTCTTGGTTGGATTGCTCTTTGTCAGAGACCTCCCCCTCGACCTTACCGCCATGGGTGGCCCTACCAGGAGCGTAGCTCCAGACGGCATCGCTCTCAGGATCTCAGGTCCACACAAGCTTCTCCACCACCACAAGGTGACAAGGTCAGCCATCGTCCTCCGCATGTTCCGGAACACGTACACATGAGGTCTTACATTGCATCGTAATTTTCAAGATGACTATTCTTCAGTAAATCACTTCAGTATCTTTTCCCGTACCTGCCTTCTCTCTCCACAAGGCCAATAGGCCAATGAACTTCAAACCCTCTGTGGCAGAGAACACAGTTCCAGAGACTCACCACTGGTTAAAAAGTAAAGGATTTCCCCTTATCCTTAATTTGACCCCTTTTTCCCCAACATCGGGCCATGTAACAGTTTCTAGTCCAGAGAGTATAAAACCGAGTCTAGTTCATAAGACAGTCCTGGGAGTTTATCGCACTCCTCTATGGTGTACTCCAGATTGCACCGTCCAGGTGTGGTCACCAAGACCCTTTACAACTGAAGTAAACCCCCTGCTCCTGTACTCAAATCTATGCAATACCAACTGCCTGCTGCACTGCTTGCCTACTTCTCAATACTGGTGTACCATGGTCTCGCTGCATCTCCCCTTTTCCTAATCGGCCACTAAAGTTGCAGATCAAGGCCAGGACATCATCAGTTACTGGGTGGATGGGCTTTGATGCCCCCAGGGAAACGCCTCAGTGGGCAGTCATTCACCATGTGTGGGACGGTCTGGTCTGGATGTCCGCAGTCACAAGCAGGGCTGTGTCACCCCCACTGATGCAGGTGATGGGCTGTTCTTGCACGGAGCGTACGGGTTCTGTTCAGGGTCAGCCATTGCTTGCGATGGGGGTCAAAACACGGTGGTTTCACTGTGGGGTCTGTGATGCCCTCTCCGTTGTTGGTGTTGGCATCTTTCCGGGCTCTGCGTGACAGCGGACGTGTGTTGTCATCCTATCGTCCAGGAGAGGTGTTGCAGCATTTGCCTTTGTCACGATGACAACGGACTCTCGTGGGAACTGAATGTAGGTGGAGCAACAATCAACGGGTGGGAAGGATCCAAGTCTCATTCCTGCTACGTGGCCCAATTGCAACAAGAAAGAGGATTTGAGTTTGAGCCACAGCTCAACAATAAAAATGACCCTCTGCGGAGGAAAGAAAGGATAATAGATCTTGGAGGAAAAATACCGCTCTTTAAATGTCAGGAAAACACAGAGACCCATCCCAGGAGGAAGATTGACCCATTTCAGAACTCTATTCCAGCGCAACTTTCAAGCTCCCACGAGGGCTCCATTTTCCACTCGAATGCAGAAGAATTTTCCATTATTTTCTCCGCTTACAATTGGAGCCACCCGATAAAAGTTAGATTTAAACTGAACCGGGAATGGAACAGAGTTTAATGCATGTTTGGCACGGGCAGTGTGGGCCGAAGGGCCTGTTTCTGTACTGTCCTCACCTGTGTTCCATGTTGTAGTCAAGAGTCAAGATCTACCAAAAATAGGGCAATTCTAATTTGCAGCAGCATTCGTGGACAGCACGGTGGCGCAGCGGGTAGAGCTGCTGCCTCACGGCGCCGGAGACCCGGGTTCCATCCCGACTACGGGCGCTGTCTGTACGGAGTTTGCACGTTCTCCCCATGACCTGCGTGGGTTTTCTCCGAGATCTCCGGTTTCCTCCCACACTCCAAAGACGTACAGGTTTGTAGGTTAATTGGCTTGGTGTAAATGTAAAATTGTCCCTAGTGGGTGTAGGATAGCGTTAGTGTGCGGGGATCGCTGGTCGGCGCGGACCCGGTGGGCCGCAGGGCCCGTTTCGGCGCTGTATCTCGTGTAAGACACAAACTAAAATAAACTAAAAATATCACACTAATGGGGTTAGGAGGGAGAGATAGATCAGCCATGATTGAATGGCGGAGTAGACTTGATGGGCCGAATGGTCTAATTCATCTCCTGTCACTTATAAACTTATGAATACGGGATATAGACACAAAATGCTGGAATAATTCACCATTTCTGGAGAAATAGAATTGCTGACTTTTCAGGTTCTACCTAGTTACAATATACAGTAGACAATAGACAATAGGTGCAGGAGTAGGCCATTCGGCCCTTCGATCCAGCACCGCCATTCAATGTGATCATGGCTGATCATCCCCAATCAGTACCCCGTTCCTGCCTTCTCCCCACATCCCCTGACTCCGCTATCTTTAATAGCCCTATCTAGCTCTCTCTTGGAAGCATCCAGAGAACCGGCCTCCACCGCCCTCTGAGGCAGAGAATTCCACTCCAGCACTTTGACTCTATCTTGGGTATAAAGCAGCATCTGCAGTTCCTTCCAACACAATGAATACCGGATGTGGGCTGCTGTGTCATGTGCAGGAGTCTGCTGAAACGTGAGTTGCAATTAAGGGTCGTTTAGCACAGTAATTTACACCTTTTGAAATCTTTCAAGATTATACATTTGGGAAGTAAATGCTGGTGAAATGGATACAGCCTCGCCAGCTGTACACACCCAGCAAAGACAGATGTGGCTGACAGACAGCATCAGCTGATTGCATTGTTTGTGGCAACATTGAGCCACATTCCACCGGTTCAAAACATGCCCACTTCCGCAAGCAACAGACAACAAATAACAGTGAGAAACAGTTCAAAGCAACACTGAATATGTTATTTTTAGACCTTATTCCCATTATTCCCTTATCATCTTCATAAGGCATGTACTATAACAACATTTAGTTTAGTTTAGTCCTGTGATAAGAGCAGAATTAGGCCATTTGGCCCATCAAGTCTGCTCTGCCATTCAATCATGACTGATCTATCTCTCCCTCCCAAATGGCCTGTCCCACTTACGCGACTTTTTCGGCGACTGCCGGCACCCGTCATGGTCGCAGCAGGTGGCCGAAAATGTTCAACGTGTTGAATATCCAGCGGCGACCAGAACAAGGTACGTCTCTTTGGGCGACTACTCACGGCCGTACGGGCTTCACCCCGCGACATGCTGCGACTATGAGGTGTGCCGGCAGTCGCCGACAAAATCGCGTAAGTGGGACAGGCCCTTAACCCCATTCTCCTGCCTTCTCACCACAGCCCGTGATCATGTATCTGTACACTGCGGACGGCCCGATTGTAATCACCTATTGTCTATCCCCGACTGGTTAGCACGCAACAAAAAGCTTCTCACTGTACCTCAGTACACGTGACAATGAACGTATAGAGCTCTTAAAGATAGCGGAGTCAGGGGATACGGGGAGAAGGCAGGAACGGGGTATGGATTGGGGATGATCAGCCATGATCACATTGAATGGCGGTGCTGGCTCGAAGGGCCGAATGGCCTCCTCCCGCACCTATTGTCTATTGTCTATTGTCTAACGAAAAACGAATATGTACAGAACCAGCATCCCTGTGTGTTGGGAGTGGATGAGAAAGTGGGATAGCATAGAACGAGAGTGAAGGTGGCATTGGTGTGTGGGTGGCACGGTGGCGCAGCGCCAGTGACTTGGGTTTAACCTGACTATGGCTGCTGTCTGTATGGAGTTTGCACGTTCTCCCTGTGACCTGCATGGGGTTTTCTCCAGGTTTCCTCCCACACTCCAAAGATGTACAGGTCTGCTGATCCTTTGGCTTCTGTAATTTGTCGCTACAGTGTAGGACAGGACTTCTCCGTGGATTGTCACCTTGTCGTGGTGGAGAAGCTTGTGTGGACCTGAGATCCTGAGAGCGATGCCGTCTGGAGCTACGCTCCTGGTAGGGCCACCCATGGCGGTAAGGTCGAGGGGGAGGTCTCTGACAAAGAGCAATCCAACCAAGACCTCAACGGTGGAACAGGCGGAGGACGATGGCTGACCTTAGTGGAGCGTCACAACGGCTGGGAAGGCGGATGAAGGCTGCGGCAGAAAAGGGTCTCCGGTCGTCTTGGACTCCATGCCACTGGATCCTGACCCAGATCTGTCAAGGACCGTGGGGTGGCTGTCTGTGCACCAGTCTCCCCACGTTAAACAAAGTCACGCACAGGCGTCCTCCATGAGAGGACAGTCATACTCGTTTCGAGTGACCGCCGATGATGATGAAACATTGGATTCTTGAGCAAAACACAAAGTGTTGGAAGAACTGATCAGGTCAGGCAGCATCTATTGAGGGAATGTTTCGGGTCTTTAGATTTAATTCGCTAATCTCACACTAATCCCATTTTATCCGTTTTCTCATGGCCTCTTTCCAGATTCTATAAAGGATCTGAGAAAACGGTCCTGACATGAAACATCGTCTGTCCATTCCCTCCACAGATGCTGCCCGACCCACTGAGTTACTCCAGCACTCTGTGAAACGTCACCTATCCATGTTCTCCACAGATGTTGCCTGACCCGCTGAGTTACTCCAGCACTCTGTGAAACGTCACCTATCCATGTTCTCCACAGATGCTGCCTGACCCGCTGAGTTACTCCAGCACTCTGTGAAACGTCACCTATCCATGTTCTCCACAGATGCTGCCTGACCCGCTGAGTTACTCCAGCACTCTGTGAAACGTCACCTATCCATGTTCTCCACAGATGCTGCCTGACCCGCTGAGTTACTCCAGCACTCTGTGTTTAGTCCTTGGAAATGGGCTGAACATTTCATGCAAAATTGTCTGTTTTTTAAAGATCGATCCAATTATCTTTAAAGATCAAAGGTTTCTAGTCAAGGCCTTATCCCAAAATGTTCTGTGAATGAAGGATTTGAAGTAACATGCGAGGGCAGTACATTTGACATGGGCTGTGTATGAAGCAGTCTCTAAGTATTGCCATAAGCGCTGGTCATACATAATTTGTTGCTTTTTTAACAACTTCGGAAATAAACCCATCACATTTGAAAGGAATATGTCACACTGCATATTTGTGCGTGGCTTTGATCACCTGTTGGCTTCTAATGGAATACATATTTTCATATGTTTCCACCAGTGAGTAGATCAGGATGTGTAGGAAGGAATCGCAGGCGCTGGTTTAAATCAAAGACAGACACAAATTGCTGGAGTAACTCAGCGGGACAGGCAGCATCTCTGGAGAGAAGGAATGGGTAACGTTTCGGGTCGAGACCCTTCTTGAGACTGATGTCAGGAGAGTGAGAGATACAGAGGTAAGGATGTGTAAGGTGTGAAAACAGGACAAAGGGAATGGAGATCAAGGAAAATGTAGAATAGATCGTTGTTAGTTGGGAGAACGTGACAACACCTGGAATATTATGCGCAGTTTTGGTCTCCAAAGTTGAGGAAGGACATTCTTGCTATTGACGGAGTGCAGTGTTCGTTGGTTCACCAGGTTAATTCCCGGGATGGTGGGACTGTCGTATATTGAAAGAATGGAAGCGGCTGGGCTTGTACACTCTGGAGTTTAGAAGGATGATAGGGTATCTTATTGAAACATATAGGATTATTAAGGGTTTGGACGCGCTAGAGGCAGGAAACATGTTCCCGATGTTGGGGGAGTCCAGAAACCAGGGGCCACATTTTAAGAATAAGGAGTAAGCCATTTAGAACGGAGACGAGGAAACACTTTTTCACACAGAGAGTTGTGAGTCTGTGGAATTCTCTGCCTCACAGCCTCAGAGAATTCTCTACCGATACGGGTACTTCGGAGCTCGGGACGTCTCTTAGCGGCCCGTAACGCTAATGGCTGGTACTCGGGAAATGCGTGGGAAGCTTGTGGGGTTTTTTCAACATGTTGAAAAATGTCCACGAGAGTCCCGAGTACCGACGAGCTCGAATTCTCCGAGTTCGAACCAGGGGAAGCTCGAGACAACTCTTGAATGATCTCGTACAGTGGGACAGGCCCTTTAATGGAACCATCCCCCCCCCCACCCCCACCCCATACCCCCCCCCCCCCCCCCAATGTCTGAACGGAGTGGATTTTATAAGCGTCCAATTAGTCAGTCCAGACCCAACCGAGACATAGCGACAACTTCAAAGCCCCAGTAAATGACACATTGATTCATGGGGTGTAAATGTGCAATGGTTGCGGCCGTTTCACTGGGGTACAAGGGCCAAGATGAACAATCACCCTGGGGACACTCAGCGTTTTACAGCCAAAGGAAATGAAATGGGACTGAGTGACAGGGCTGGCCTCAGCAAGCAAAACAAGCGGATGAAAATCCCATTCTTCTGGGATCACCATAATCGACTGCGACCTCGTCGATGTCAGGCTAATAGGTATTTTTCAAGTTTTTTATTTCACGTGTCTGCCTGGTTTGGGCTGTGGGGTGAGCCTACTTAACCTCTCCCGAAGAATCACGGCATTTCCTGAAAATCTGTTCGAATGTGCGCCTGGTTTCCTAGCCGGACAGATCAAAGCGTGGACAAACTCACAGAAAGATTTGTGGAAAAGGGGCTCCTCCCTGACATTCCACAGCAACCACATAAGGTTTTAAGTGATAGGAGCAGAATGAGGCCATTCAGCCCGTCAAGTCTACTCCTCCATTCAATCATGGGGAAAGGGGAAGTACAACGAGTTCTGGGGGTCCTTGTTCATCAGTCAATGAAAGTAAACATGCAGGTACAGCGGGCAGTGAAGAAAGCGAATGGCATGTTGGCCTTCGTAACAAGAGGAGTCGAGTGTAGCAGCAAAGAGGTCCTTCTGCAGTTGTACAGAGCCCTAGTGAGACCACACCTGGAGTATTGTGTGCAGTTTTGGTCCCCTAATTTGAGGAAGGACATTCTTGCTGTTGGGTCAAGAGTCAAGCGTGTTTTATTGTCATATGTCCCGGGCGGGACTTGCTGCAGAACAACAGAATATGTGAATATGTAAACATTGTATATAACGGGAAAAAAAGAAAAAGTTAAATAAATAACAAATATGGTGCAAATAACAAATAATAATCTTTTGCAGTTCAGAGTTCAGAGCTTATTCATTGTGTTTAATAGCCTGATGGCTGTGGGGAAGGAGCTATTCCTGAACCTGGACGTTCAGTTTTTCAGGCTCCTGTACCTTCTTCCCGATGGCAGTGGTGAGATGAGTGTGTGGCCAGGATGGTGTGGGTCCTTGATGATGTTGGCTGCCTTTTGAGGCAGCGACTCCGATAGATCCCCTCGACGGTGGGGAGGTCAGAGCCGGACTGCGCAGTGGTCACAACTTTTTGTAGTGTTTTCTGCTCCTGGACATTCAAGTTACAGCGTAGGTTCACCAGGTTAATTCCCGGGATGGCGGGACTGTCATATGCTGAGAAAATGGAATAGCTGGACTTGTACACTCTGGAGTTTAGAAGGATGAGTGGGGGTCTTATTGAAACATATAAGATTATTAAGGGTTTGGACACGCTAGAGGCAGGAAACATGTTCCCGATGCTGGGTAAGTCCAGAACCAGGGGCCACAGTTTAAGAATAAGGGGTAAGCCATTTAGAACGGAGTTGAGAAAACACTTTTTCATACAGAAGGTTGTGAGTCTGTGGAATTCTCTGCCTCAGAGGGCGGTGGAGGCTGGTTCTCTGGATACTTTCAAGAGAGAGCTAGATAGGTCTCTTAAAGATAGCGGAGTCAGGGGATATGGGGAGAAGGCAGGAACGGGGTACTGATTGTGGATGATCAGCCATGATCACATTGAATGGCGGTGCTGGCTCGAAGGGCCAAATGGCCTACTCCTGCGCCTATCTCACCCTCTCAACCCCATTCTCCTGCCTTCGCCGCATAACGCCCGACACCCCTGCAGTCTGGAGAAGGGTCTCGGCCCGAAATGTCACCCATTCCTTCTCTTCAGGGATGCTGCCTGTCCCGCTGAGTTGCTCCAGCTTTTTGTGTCTATCTTCACTGTCCACAGTCTTACAGGATTCACCTGACCCACAGGAGATAAAGCAAATTAACATTGCCTTGTTCTGGACGTCGCTGGATTTTCAACGTTGAACACTTTTGGCGACCTATTGCGACTATGACGGGTGCCGGTAAGTCTCCGAAAATGTTGCGCTAAGTGGGACAGGCCCACAAGAGGCCCCCGACCGCGGGAGAGCTAAGGGAAGAGATTGAACTTTTTTTTCTCCTTCCATCACAGTGAGGAATGTGGAGGAGTCACTGTGGTGGATGTTTATGTAAAAATGTATTTTGTGTGTTCTGTTGCTTTTTATTGGTATGACTGTACGGCAAATCAAATTCCTCGTATGTTGTAAAACTCGCTTGGCTAATAAAGTAAGTATGAGTAGTGTACATACAGTAATGATCAATACAACTAGGGCGGCACTTGGCGCAGCGGGTAGAGCTGCTGCCTCACGGCACCAGAGACCCCGGGTTCCATCCTGACCTCGGATGCTGTCTGTGTGGCGTTTGTACGTTCTCCCTGTGATAACGTGGGTTTCCTCCGGGTGCTCCGGCTTCCTCCCACATCCCAAAGAGGTGCGGGTTTTGTAGGTTAATCGGCCCCTCTGTAAATTGTCCCCTAGTGTGTTGGGAGTGGATGGGAAAGTGGGATAACATAGAACCCGTGTGAAGGTGGGATTGGTGTGTGGGTGGCAGGGTGGCACAGCGGTGGTGTTGCTGCCTTACAGCTCCAGTGACTTGGGTTTAACCTGACTATGGCTACTGTCTGTATGGAGTTTGCACGTTCTCCCTGTGACCTGCAAGGGCTTTCTCCGGGTTTCCTCTCAAATTCCATAGATTCCACAGGTCTGCTGATCCTTTGGCTTCTGTAATTTGTCGCTACAGTGTAGGATAGGACTTCTCCGTGGATTGTCACCTTGTCGTGGTGGAGAAGCTTGTGTGGTCCTGAGATCCTGAGAGCGATGCCGTCTGGAGCTACGCTCCTGGTAGGGCCACCCATGGCGGTAAGGTCGAGGGGGAGGTCTCTGACAAAGAACAATCCAACCAAGACCTCAACGGTGGAGCAGGCGGAGGACGATGGCTGACCTTAGTGGAGCGTCACAGCGGCTGGGAAGGCGGATGAAGGCTGCGGCAGAAAAGGGTCTCCGGTCGTCTTGGACTCCATGCCACTGGATCCTGACCCAGATCTGTCAAGGACCGTGGGGTGGCTGTCTGTGCACCAGTCTCCCCACGTTAAACAAAGTCACGCACAGGCGTCTGCCAACCCTGGAGACACCCATGGTCAGCCATGGGGGACTGAGAAGAAGGTAGGACAGCGCTAGTGTCCGGGGGATCGCTGGTCAGCGCGGACTCGGTGGGACGAAGGGCCTGTTTCCTCGCTGTGTCTCTAAAGGATAAATATAAACACAAATTGCCCAGTTCCTGATGTGGTCTGCAGAATCCAAGCCGCCCCAACTCCACAGAAGCTCATTTGCAGGCCTGTTACGTTTTAGTTTAGCTGTTAGAGAAACAGTGCGGAAACAGGCCCTTCGGCCCATCGAGTCCATGCTGACCAATGATCACCCTGTACATAGTTGTTCTATCCTACACTATGATCTTACAACGGCCAATTAACCTACAAAATTAACGGCCAATTAACCTACTGTGGGAGGAAACCGGAGCGCCCGGAGAAAACCACACGCGTTTACGGGGAGCACGTACAAACTCCGCACAGACAGCGCCCGCCGTCAGGATGGAACCCGGGTCCCTGGCGCTGTCAGGCAGCAGCTCTACCGTGCCGTCCCCAATATTCCAGCAGGTAAGAATTTCATCGTTTTGTTGCCACCAAAATATAAAAATGAAATGCTATGGAGCTTTGCTTTGCTCTCTCTGCCCATGGAGTATTCTGTCTCTAATTAATGCAGTATTTAGAACAGTGGGGAAGATCGGGCATCCGCATCGCACGCGATGTAAATGGAAATGTACGAAACACAACTTGGATTAATCTTGCGTTAAATTGAGCCTTTACTGACGTTGCTGACATCAGTGACATTGACCATGTTTCCGATGTATACTCCTAGTTATTTAATTGACAGCCCGGTCGTAGTGCGGTGTGCAGCAGTTGCCTGTAAGTGAAACCACAGATCAACACACTATTAAATGCAACTATAAAGTCGGAGTGAAATTTGCTGCACATGTAATGTTTGCCATATTGCTTTGCCCTTCATTAAGCTCCTTGTTACAGGGAACGAGCTGCCGGGCTCACAGGTGTTGTCCGTTAAGGGATATTAATGGCGGAGGTGCTCACGCAGGCTGTGAGACTTCTGAAATTCTCCCGCTTGCCAAACACTTTAACTCCCCCTCCCATTCCCACACTGACCTTTCTGTCCTGGGCCTCCTCCACTGCCAGAGTGAGGCCCAGCGCAAATTGGAGGAACAGCATCTCATATTTCGCTTGGGTAGCTTACACCCCAGCGGTGTGAACATTGACTTCTCTAGCTTCAAGTAACCCCTGCTTTCCCTCTCTCTCCGCCCCTCCCCCACCCAAGCCGCACCAGCTTCAAAGTCGTCCTGTTGAATCTCATTGTCTGTAGCTGGTTTTCACCTAGCCCACAGCTAACAACGGTCTGTCTCCTTTATCATCGTTACTTTTTTGCATATCTTTCATTCATTTGTTCTATATCTCTCATCTCCCTTTCCCCTGACTCTCGGTCTGAAGAAGGGTCTCGACCCAAAACCTTCAGAAATAAAGGCCTAGACTATTTTCTAAATGGGGTGAGAATCTAGAAATCGGGGGTGCAAAGGGACTTGGGAGCACTGGTGCAGGATTCCCAAAAAGTTAATCTGCAAGTCAAATCGGTAGAAACAAAGGCAAGCTCAATGCTAGCATTAATTTCGAGAGGGCTTGTATACAAAAACAGGGATGTAACGCTGAGGATCTCTAAGGCGCTGGTCAGGCCGCATTTGGAATATTGTGAGCAATTTTGGGCCCCATATCTGAGGAAGGATGTGCTGGCTCTGGGGAGGGTCCAGATAAGTTTTACAAGAACGATCCCAGCAATGAGAGGGTCAGCATATGATGAGCGTTTGTCGGCACTGGGCCTCGACTCACTTTTTTGCCTATCTTTCATTCATTTGTTCAATATCTCTCTACATCAACATCTATATCCCTTGTTTCTCTCCCCCTCTGACTCTCGGTCTGCAGAATGTGTCTGAATATCACAAGGAATCAAGTTAAGTCAAGTATCCTTCTTGTTATCACCTCCTCCTCAGCCCACAATGGGCCGTTGTGGGCTCCACCCTTGCTGAGGTCATCTGTTGCCGGCCCTGATTTGTTCTTGCCTTTTTCTCGCCTCCAGTTCATTCCCCCCTCCCGCCACTCCCACCCCCCCAACCCCAACCCTACTTTCAGTCTGAAGAAGGGTCTCGACCCGAAACGTCACCCATTCCTTCTCTCCAGAGATGCTGCCGGTCCCGCTGAGTTACTCCAGCATTTTGTGTCTGACGCAGGAGTGCCGGCGTTCCGTGCCCACCGAGCCTGATAGCCACCTTGTCAGAATGTCCCTGACGTTGGCTCGTTACCAAGCGGGGAATGTGCCCCTAGCCCGCTTCAACACTGTCCTTCATTCAGGACTGCTCGCCTGCTGCGTAGGTGTGTCCTAGACATGGATCAAAGTGGTTTGAAACTCAGCCTCGCAGCTCAGAAACTTCGTCCAAAACCCAATTATTATTCACAATCCAGTAAAGGGCGGCACGGTGGCGCAGCGGTAGAGTTGCTGCCTCACAGCGCCAGAGCCCCGGGTTCGATCCTGACTACGGGCGCTGTCTGTGTGGAGTTTGTACGTTCTCCCCGTAACCGGTGTGAGTTTTCTCCGGGCGCTCCGGTTTCCTCCCACACTCCAAAGACGTACAGGTTTGTACATTAATTGGCTTTGGTTAAGTTGTAAATTGATGGTTGTTGGGAAGAAGCTGTTCTTGAACCTGGAGCTCACGGTTTTCAGGCTCCTGTACCTTCATGAGAGCGTGGCCAGGGTGGTGTGGGTCTGTTTCCCTACCAGCCTCTCTCAAACACCAGTTTTCCCACCAGAGCAGATTAGATTTCTTGAGGAATTGATTCCCTCACACTTTACACCCCAGCGGTATGAACATTGACTTCTCCAATTTCAGGTAGTCCCTACTTTCTCCTCCCCTTCCCAGCTCTCCCTCACCCCACTGTCTCCGCCTCTTCCTTTCTTCTCCCCGCCCCCCACTCTCACATCAGTCTGAAGAAGGGTCTCGCCCCGAAACGCCGCCTATTCCTTCGCTCCATAGATGCTGACTCACCCGCTCAGTTTCTCCAGCTTTTTGTCTATCTCACACTCAGTTCAGTTAAGGGCCTGTCCCAGCAGCATGCAACTCCATGCGATGAGCGCGACCTAACGTGGTCGCTTGAGCCGTCCGGCGTCGCGGGGCCGGTCCCACTTCGATCGCCGGAGCCGTGCGGAATTGTGCGGAGTTCGTCCCGACATCGCGCGGGGCTCCGAAAAACTGACCATGTTCAAAAATTCCGCGCGGCGACGGCTTGTCGGCTCGCAGTCGCCTCGACACATCACTCTCCGCCTCAATGTCGTGCCTCCGTGACCCTCTCTGTACGTGCCTCCGTGACCCTCTCTGTGTGTCCCTCTGTGCCCCTCTCTGTGTGTCCCCCTCTGTCCTGGCGAACTTACCTTTAAGACTTTGTGCCGCGTTGCGCCACTCACCCCACCTCCGCGTGGCCCCCGCTGCCGGTTTGGTCGCGCTCACCGCATGGCGCCGGATGCTGGTAGGACAGGCCTTTAGGCATTTATCACAACTGGCCGCTGTCCTATTATCCGTTTCAAAAGGTCGCTCTGACATTTATCTCTGCTCCTCAGCTGGAGAATAAATTGCTCCCTCAGTGGTTAGGTCTTGGAGATCCTGGCTTCTCCCCAGAGAGTCTCCTGGTCATTTAAAAAATGAAGGGTCTCGACTGGAAACATCACCCATTCCTGCTCTCCAGAGATGCTGCCTGTCCCGCTGAGTTACTCCAGCATTTTGTGTCCATCTTTGGTGTAAACCTGCATCTGCAGTTCTTTCTCGCACAATTAAAAATATATAGTTAAACTGAGAAGCCTCTTCACGTGCAGAGAATAGAAATTGTATTTTGGTTTGCCAAAGGTCACTTTGGAGCAAAGCTCCTGTCCCACTTGGGCAAATTTTTTCGGCGACTGCAGGCGACGAGGCTGTCGCCACCTGGTCGCCGGGGTGTCACCTGTATGGCCGTGAGTCGTCTCTTCAGTCGCCCAAAGAGTCGTAACGTCTTTCTGGTCACCACTGGATTTTGAAATGTTCAAATCTTTTCCGTGACAGTTGGTGACAGTGGGTTGACTCCAATGAGCGTAGCTTGACTTAGAAACATAGAAACATAGAAAATAGGTGCAGGAGCAGGCCATTTGGCCCTTCGAGCCTGCGCCGCCATTCAATATGATCATGGCTGATCATCCAACTCAGTATCCTGTACCTGCCTTCTCTCCATACCCTCTGATCCCTTTAGCCACAAGGACCACATCTAACTCCCTCTTAAATATAGCCAACAAACTGGCCTCAACTACCTTCTGTGGTAGAGAATTCCAGAGATTCACCACTCTCTGTGTGAAAAATGTTTTTCTCATCTCGACAGCTACGTCAGGACTTCTCCTGACTTCTCCTGACGTAGGTGCTGTCGTAGGTTGTCGCATGGTGCTGACTTTGGTGAATTCCATCGGTGACTACCAACGTCAACCTACGTCAACCGGCGACAGGTACCGGCGACTGAATTGTCGTAGCTTGTCGCGGGTGGACGTAGGTTGTCGTAAGTGTGGTCGTAGGTGGACGTCCTAACGGGTCGCCGGTTGTCGGTAGCTTGACGTAGCTGGACGTCGACCAGGTGGTAGGTTGTTGTAGACATTATTGTGGAGGAGGGGGTCCATCGCTGTTTCTTCGGCGACCTGCTACAACTGTGACAGCCGGCAGTCCCTGAAAAAATCGCCTAAGTGGGACAGGCCCACAAGTCTTGTGTGTACAACCTGGATGTAAAGATTAACCTGGAGAGGTATCAGAGAGGGAAATCAGATCTCTGCCCACCGAGCTACTCCAGCGTTTTATGTCTATCTTCGGTGCAGTTCCTTCCCACACATTTCGAATGCACTCTACTGGTGTAGGATAATAATAATAATAATAATAATAATAATAATAATAATAATAATAATAATAATAATAATAATAATAATAATAATAATATCTTTTATTGTCATTACACATAAGTGCAACGAGATTTGGTTTGCAACTTCCATCCATAACTTAATCGACAAATAAAATTTAGGTTTAGATACCCTGAGAACAAGGTTTGTAAAAACGAACATTAGACCAGTAAAATCAACACCGACTAAAGTGCGAGGCCGGGGGAGACAGTCCATGGGGGGGGGGGCACTGTTCCTGAGTCTGGAGGTGCGGGCGTAGAAGGCCTTCTAACGTCTGCGGAAGGGAGTAGTTCGAACAGTCCATTACAAGGGTGAGAGGAGCCTTTATGTATGCTGACGGCCTTCCTGGGGCACCGTGTGTGGTAGATGCCCTCCAAGGCTGGTAGCGGTGTCCCAATAATCTGTTGCGTTCTGTGGACGATGCGCTGAAGAGCTCTCCTCTCCGCCTCCGTGCAGCTGAGATACCACACAGAGATGCCATACGTTAGCATGCTCTCTGTGGTGCAGCGGTAGAAGGTCGTCAGCAGCTGTTGGGGCAGACCAGTCCGTTTCAATGTTCTTAGGAAGAACAGTCGTTGCTGTGCCTTTTTGACCAGCGCAGCGGTGTTGGTGGACCATGTGAGGTCCTCTGAGATGTGAATGCCCAGAAACTTGAAGCTGGACACTCTCTCCACACTTGTCTCCGTAGATGGAGATTGGGGCATATTCCCCATTCAGTGACCTCCTGAAGTCGATAATCAGCTCCTTGGTCTTGGAGGTGTTTAGCGACAAGTTGTTCCGTGAGCACCAGTCCGCCAGGTTCTGCACCTCCGCTCTATAGTTTGTTTCATCACCGTTGGTGATCAGCCCGATCACCGTTGTGTCGTCTGCAAACTTGACAATGGTGTTGTTGTCGAATGCAGGGACACAGTCGTGGGTGAAGAGGGAGTAGAGCATGGGGCTCAGTACACAGCCCTGTGGTGTGCCGGTGCTCAGGGTGATAGTGGAGGACAGGTGCGGCCCAGTCTCACTGCCTGCGGTCGCTCCGTCAGAAAGTTCAGGATCCAATCGCATATCAGTGAGCTGAGGCCTAGCTGGTGGAGTTTGGTGGTGAGCTTGGTGGGGATGACCGTATTGAAGGCAGAGCTTTAGTCAATGAAGAGCATCCTCACGTAGGTGCCCCTGTCTTTCCAGGTGGGTCAGGACAGTGTGAAGAGCCACAGAGATGGCATCCTCTGTGGATCTATTTGCCCTGTATGCAAATTGATGAGAGTCCAATGATGCAGGGATGCTGGATTTGATGTGGGAGAGGACCAGCCTTTCAAAGCACTTCATTGGTATTGGAGTTAGGGCAACCGGGCGGTAGTCATTCAGGTTGGTGACTTTAGACTTCTTCGGCACCGGCACTATGGTAGCTGTCTTCAGGCACATGGGGACCGTTGCCAGAGATAGAGACAGGTTGAAGATCCTCGTAAATACCTCCGCCAGCTGTACAGCACAGTCCTTTAGTACCCTACCCTGGACTCCATCCGGGCCTGCAGCCTTGCGTGGATTGATCCTACGCAGAGCGCACTGTACCTCCTGGGTGCTCAGTGTTAAGGCCTGTCCCTCCGCCCTGGCCGGGGTTGTTCCTCTGCTGGTGGTGCTGCCAGTTTAGAAGCGGGCAAAGAAGATGTTTAGTTCATTGGCCAGTGTGACATCACTGTGGGGGCAGGTGGGGCTGCTCTTGTAGTCAGTGATGTCCCTGACACCCTGCCACATGCTTCTGGTGTCCGCGGTGTTGAGGTGGCCTTCCACCCTTTGCCTGTGGATGTCTTTGGCCCTTTTTATGCCTTTGTTCAGGTTCGACCTGGTAGCACTGTAGGCAGAAGTGTCCCTGGATTTAAAGGCAATGTTGCGTGCCCCTAGCAGATTCTGAACCTCCTTGTTCATCCACGGTTTGCGGTTTGGGAACATCTTCATTTGCTTGTCCGCTGTGACAGTCTCCACACAGCAGTTGATGTAGGAGAGCACAGTGGATGTGTACTCCTCCAAGTCTACCTCTGTGACCTGCCGTTGACCTCCTCATGTGTGGTGAGTGTTTGCCACAGGCTGAGTGTGTCTAGTGCTCTGGCCATTGAGCCAGACAGTGGGCACTGGAGGAGGGTGGAGTGGGGCCTCACCTGGATCCGTGTACGTCCCATTCCAACAGGTGTGCCTGGGTGTAAAGTGGCCTCACAACGCCTCACCCTGGCCACGGGCCAACTCCACACGCTACACCACGGGCCGTCGGAGCTCCCTGCAGTAAAAAAAGCAGAAATACATATATTAGCACATTGAGAAATAGGCATGAACCAGTCTCAGGCCTAATCACCAGGCTACAATGGCGTCTTTGTGTGAGAGGAACTGCACAGGGCGTGTGGTGACACAATATGTAGGCCCAGGGAAGGCCAGGCGTGCGCTCAGCAGCTGCCAATGAGTTGATGATCAGACTGCAATAAATTGGGGGCCAACTAATATGCAATCTCAGGCCGGCTGTTCTGCAGTTGATTTAATCCCGGCAGGTCGCGTGTGGAGGGCTTAAGTGGTTGTGGAACCATGTGGTAATGTGAAGGCACTGTGCAGGCCCAGAGTGAGTGGCTATGACCAAGCCTGCCGCAACTATACAGCACCTAGTTCAGTTCAGTTTAGAGATACAGGAAAGGGGACTTCAGGCCCACCAAGTCCGTGCCGACCAGCGATCCCCGCACACTAACACTATCTCACACACACACACACACACACGCACGCACGCACACACACGCACGCACGCACGCACACACACACACACACACACACACACACACACACACACACACACACACACACATTGGGGACAATTTCACATTTACATCAAGCCAATTAACCTACAAGCCTGCACGTCTTGGGAGTGTGGGAGGAAACCGAAGATCTCGGAGTAAACCCACGCAGGTCACGGGGAGAACGTACAAACTCCGCACAGACAGCACCCGTGGTCGGGATTGAACCGGGGTCTCTGGCGCTGTGAGGCAGCAAGTCCACCGCTGCGCCACCGTGCCGCCGCACTAATAGGAATATCTCCTCCTACTACAATCAGACTGTTGAAACGTTCCTGAAATGTCATCTGATCACGCTGCCTGAGTCTCTCCAGCACTCTGTGAAACGTCACCTATCCATGTTCTCCACAGATGCTGCCTGACCCGCTGAGTTGCTCCAGCACTCTGTGAAACGTCACCTATCCATGTTCTCCACAGATGCTGCCTGACCCGCTGAGTTACTCCAGCACTCTGTGAAACGTCACCTATCCATGTTCTCCACAGATGCTGCCTGACCCGCTGAGTTACTCCAGCACTCTGTGAAACGTCACCTATCCATGTTCTCCACAGATGCTGCCTGACCCGCTGAGTTACTCCAGCACTCTGTCTATTTTAGCTATAAACCAGCATCTGCAGTTCTTTGTTTCTATATAATGAGCATAGACGTTGGGAGGTCACGTTACAGTTTTGCAAGATGTTGGTGAGGCCGCGTTTGGAGTATTGTGTTGAGTTATGGTCATGCAGGAAAGATGATGTTAGGCTGGAAAGAGTGCAGAGAATATGAGCTTATATACAGCCTGAATCCAGAAAGAGTATTAGTAGATTTTGCGTTGCATATATTGAATCCTGGCAATGTTACAAACAGGTTAGGATGGTTAGATTAAAATCCAGTGCAGTATTTTGTCAAGGATTGCCAGCTTTGTTTTATGGTTTAGACAATAGACGATAGACAATAGGTACAGGAGTAGGCCCTTTGGCCCTTCGAGCCAGCACCGTCATTCAATGTGATCATGGCTGATCATCCCCAATCAGTACCCCGTTCCTGCCTTCTCCCCATATCCCCTGACTCCGCTATCTTTAAGAGCCCTATCTAGCTCTCTCCTGAAAGTATCCAGAGAACCGGCCTCCACCGCCCTCTGAGGCAGAGAATTCCACACACTCACAACTCTCTGTGAGAAAAAGTGTTTCCGCATCTTTGTTCTAAATGGCTTACTCCTTATTCTTAAACTGTGGCCCTTGGTTCTGGCTCTAGCTTGTCCAAACCCTTAATAATCTTATAAAGACATATGTCTTTTTTTTTTAATTCAACATTTATTGACATAACGAAATACAAATACAGACAAAACAAAGAGACACACAAAAGACAATCGCAAAATGACAAAACACAAATCACCTAACATCTATTTGCATCACATCGGATCCTCTTAACATTCTATCATAGAAGCAACTTATTCACAGGCACCACAGCAAGCTCATCCATTCATATCCTTTATCAACCTTGGCAGTTGTAATAGTACCGGTTTCCATATAATGTTAAAGGGCTCGGTCCTCAACTGGAGTTTAGCAGTTATACTTTCCATCAAGTATACATTTTTCAATCTTTCCCTCCACTGTTGAACATTTGGTGGCATTTGCTTTCTCCATAGCACTGTTATCATTTTTTTAGCAATCAACAGCATCACCCCAAGCTTATATGTCTTATATGTTTCAATAAGATCCCCTCTCATCCTTCTAAATTCCAGAGTATACAAGCTCAGCTGCTCCATTCTCTCAGCATATGACAGTCCCGCCATCCCAGGAATTAACCTGGTGAACCTACGCTGCACTCCCTCAATTGCAAGAATGTCCTTCCTCAAATTAAGGGACCAAAACTGCACACAATACTCCAGGTGTGGTCTCACTAGGGGCCTACTTAACTGCAGAAGGACCTCTTTGCTCCTATATTGAACTCCTCTTGTTATGAAGGCCGACATGCCATTGGCTTTCTTCACTGCCTGCTGTACCTTCATGCTTACTTTCATAGACTGATGTACAAGGACACCCAGATCCCGTTGTACTTCCCCTTTGTACGATTCAGTTCACCCAGAGTTGTGAATCTGTGGAATTCTCTGCCTCAGAAGGCAATGGAGGACAATTCACTGGATGTTTCCAAGAGAGAGTTAGATTTAGCTCTTCGGGCTAACGGAATCAAGGGATATGGGGAGAAGGCAGGAACGGGGTACTGATTCTAGTTGATCTGCCATGATCACATTGAATGGCGGTGCTGGCTCGACGGGCCGAATGGCCTACTCCTGCACCTATTGTCTATGTTTCGACGTTAAACATTTATACATGAATCATTCCTTCAATGCAGTCAAATATAAGAACATCAGTTATCTTCTGGCTAAGTTATTAGTCTGAATATCATGCATTAAATTAAAATCTGTAATAAATCTTTGGAATTTCAGTGAATAGAAATGTTGAACAAGTCGTGAGCTCAGACAGCATGCAATCACCTTCAGCCAAGATTATAACCTTAATAATTATAACGTTAAATAAAACCTGCTTTTACAATTCAACGAAAGTTGAACCATAATGGTGTGGAGATTTCAGTCAATTCTCTGATCCAGGCTTCTCAAAATTTAATTCCCGCA